>OX941095.1:63637500-63655000 GCA_954870635.1 Arctium minus | reverse complement strand
AAACTTTTGGAAAGGTCAAGGAAAAAACTTGTTCTTCTTCCGTAAAGAATTCTTCCAATAATTCCGAGCCGAATCTTTTCAAAAAAGCACGTACAGTACTTTTATGCTTACGAGCTAAAGTTCTAGCACAAGAAAGTCGAAGTATATACTTTACTCGATACAAACTCTTTTTTTTTTAAGATCCACTGTGATAATGAGAAAGGTTTCTGTATATACGCCCAAAGCGATCAATAATATCATAATCTGATAAATTGGCCCAAATCACCTTACCAATAGGATTCCCCAATGCGTTACAAAATTTAGATTTAGCCAAGATCCAATCAGAGGCATAATTGGAACAATAGTATCAAATTTCTTAATAGCATTATCGATTAGAAATGCATTTTCTAGCATTTGACTGCGGACCATTGAACGCTTTATCCGCACACTTGAACGATAACCCAGAAAGTCAAGGGAATGATTGGATAATTGGTTTATATAAATCCTTCCTGGTTCAGACCATAGGTAAAAATAAGATTTCCAGAAATTGACAAAGTAATATTTCCATTTATTCATCAAAAGAAACGTCCCTTTTGAAGCAAGAATTGATTTTCCTTGATACCTAACATAATGCATGAAAGGATCTTTGAACAACCATAAATTAGCTTGAAAAGCCCTGGCAAAGACTTCTGCAAGATGCTCCATTTTTCCATAGAAATATATTCGTTCAAGAAGGGCTCCAGAAGATGTTGATCGTAAGTGAGAAGATTCTTTACGGAGAAAGATGATGCCAGATTCATATTCACATACATGAGAAGTATATAGGAAAAAGAATAGTCTGTGATTTATTTTTGAAAAAGAAGAACCGGCTTTCTTTGAATTTGAAGTAATAAGACTATCCCAATTATAACACTCATGGAGAAAGAATCTTAATAAATGCAAAGAAGAAGCATCTTTTATCCAATAGCGAAGAACCTGAACCAAGATTTCCAGATGGGCTGGGTAAGGTATTAGTATATCTAATACATAATTTAAATGTAAAAAGTTGTCCTCTAAAAAAGAAAATATTGAATGAATTGATCGTAAATTATCGGATTTGACTACCCCTTTCTTTTCTAGGGAAGATATTAATCGCAGAGACAATGGAATTTCCATAATGATTGAAGATACCTCTGACATTACTTGCGAATAAAAATTCTTGTTATGCCCCAAAAATGGAGTCTGTTTAGAATCATTAACGGAAAGAATCAAATGATTCTGTTGATACATTCGAGTGATTAAACGTTTCACAATTAGTAAGTTGCATAACCTGCATTTTCCAACAAAATAGATCCATTTAAACCATGATCATGTACATAAATATACTCGTGAAAGATAAGTGGATATAAGAAGTAGTGTTGTTGAGATCTATCTAGCCCTAAATAGATTTGGAATTTATCCATTTTAAATTCTATTTAAATGAAAGGTAGAGGATTTTGGGGGTTATCAAATGATACATAGTGCGATACAGTCAAAACAAGGTATTATAGTACAAACCGAATAGATACCTCGGATACAGATAAACTTATCAACATATTCTCTATCCTCTCTTTTCCCATTTCAGTTTCAATATTTATGTTCGTTTTCATTATAGGATAACAAGATGATTAGAAATCCTTTACTTTTTTTCAACCCAATCGCTCTTTTGATTTTGGAATTTTTTTTATCAATATACTGTTTCTTATACACACACATCTCCATTATGGAATGGAGAATGGTA
This sequence comes from Arctium minus, assembly GCA_954870635.1. Taxonomy (NCBI): domain Eukaryota; kingdom Viridiplantae; phylum Streptophyta; class Magnoliopsida; order Asterales; family Asteraceae; genus Arctium; species Arctium minus. The sequence continues at coordinate 63,653,262 of OX941095.1, read as the reverse complement.
ATATTTAGGGTTCATTAAAAAATCAAGAATACATTCCTGGGAGAAAGCCTTCCCGTATTGAGCACTAATATTTTTTTAATGTCTAATTAGATCGGGTAATCATTCAAATTAAGAACGGAAGCTCGTTGCTTTTTCTTTCCCTATAATCAAAATGAAATTAATTGAAGCCGTGGGGCCCTATCCATTTATTAATTCGACCCAACTTGAAATCGACTTCGGTTTGCTCCCTTTCAATAATTTAAAGAAGGTTTTGTACCGAGCCGAAAAGAATAAAATATTCTCAGAACTCTTAATTGATACGACATGCTATTTTTTCCATTCATTCCCTTTCAGGATCAGTCGTGGTCTTCCAAACTTTACCGATGGTATGGACGAATTCCTCGCTTCATCTAAATGTGTAAAAGATCCTAGCCGCACTTAAAAGCCGAGTACTCTACCGTTGAGTTAGCAACCCAAATAGAAATAGGGTATGTAGATACAATCAGAATAAAACAAAATGATTAAATCAAAGCATTAAACTAAGAAAAAAAATTATAATCTATTTGGAACAGAAAAATGACTAAATCGGATGAAAAAATAAAAAATTTCCCGATCCAAAAAAATAAAGAAATGTAAAAAATGCTAGACCATCCCCTATTTCTATGTTATCCACTTTTTCAATCAAAAATTTGGGTATCAAAGCTAATCCGACGAACCCATCGTTTGAATCAACTAAGGTAAAAAATAAAACCTATGGGACGGAAATAAATAGAGCTGCTTATCACGATAAATTATATTTGTTCGATACAATGTTGTCAATATAAAGGTTAAGAAAAGAATACAATGGAAAAAATACAAGAACTTAAATTGAAATAATAGTAAAAAAAAATGACTTGTGTTGGATTGGCACTACATATATACTAAAATTTTTAGTTTAGATGGAGAATAAATAAAGAAGAATTAGAAAAAGGATTTATGGAATGAATAGTGTATTGAATCTATATAAGTCGAATAAAGAACTTCGATTCCTTGTTTGTTACTTGGTATTAGAGTTCGAATGAAAACCGCCCGATTGCAGGTAATCATAATTTTCGATTTTGTGAAGATCAATCAAATAATAAAAAGATTCTATAAAAGCAATGATAAATAGATACGAATAGAGCAAGAAAAGAAGGAAATAAAAAAACATAGTATAGAAAAGATATCCAAAATTATATAGAAATCACTATCCTACCCTTAGTTTTTATTTCCTTAATTTAATTGAATTTCGCTTGATTAGGGCAAAGTTCCTTAAAAACCTCTGCCTTTTTTAAAATATCCTGCGCCTTAGCGCCTTTTTCAAGGAAATAGAGAATAGCGGGAACGTTTAAATAAGATTGATTCTTGATCGGATCATAAAAACCCACTTTCCGAAGATCTCTTCCTTCTCTTCGGGATCGAACATCAATTGCAACGATTCGATAGACGGCTCATCGGGATAGATGTAGATGAAAAAGAACCCCCCCTAAAACCGTATAGGAAGTTTTCTCTTCGTACGGCTCGAGAAAAAATGATTCGAAGTTTTGTCTATGGACAAAATTATATAGGAAAGGAATCCGTAAAATAAATTAGCCTATAATTTAACTCATATTTATTTAGCACCCTTCCTGAAAAATAAAAAATCATTTGTACTCATAACTCAAGTTGAATAATTCTCAAATATTTTAAAGATTTTTCTTTAAGATATTTTTTTATTGAGTGGTCTTTAACCCCCCTTTTGTCTCGTTTAAAATCTATTTGGATTCTTTATTCGCATCCGTGAGACAATTGAAGTGGTGTTTCCTTGTTCTGGGATCCTTTATCTTTGTTTTAAATCCTTGGGTTTAGACATTACTTCGGTGCTTCTTAATCCTTTCAAAATGGTAGCAACATACCCCTTTTGTGATTTCTTTCTATCAAAGAATCATACCGATGGTTGATTCGCGCGCGATACACTGTGGATCGAAAAAAGTTTTAGCCGTTCCAACAAATTTTTTTGAATTGAAAATTTGCTCGAATCGGATCCTTTCAATTTCTATATCGAATATATACTTACGAAGTTGTTCCAATTTATTGATTGGCATTAACCCTAGATCGTTGCCCCTGAGAAATTAATCAATACTTTCTACTCGAGCTCCATCATGAACTATTTACATTACAACCCAATAAAAAAAGAAGGGTTCTAGTAGAATAGAACAAACAATGTCGAGCCAAGAGCACCTTCATTCCTATATAAAATGGTGGATGTAAGAATAAGAATCCACACCGGATCGTGTCCTTCAAGTCGCACGTTGCTTTCTACCACATCGTTTTAAACGAAGTTTTACCATAACATTCCTCTAATTTGGAACCAGTATGGAATTGATTCAATTATGGAATCATGAATAGTCATTGGTTCAGTCGGTACAGAGACATAGTAATTTATATTTTTTCTTATCTACATAGATAATAAATATTTTTCTGAAAAAATCTTAGCAAGACCCTGGATTTTTTGTATGAATGGAACATTTTTCTATAAATCTCTATCTAAAAAAATATATAATAGAAATATGAAGAAATATAAATATAGAAATAACATAACTAAACAGAAATAACACGAATAAATAAATTCTATTTGACTCTGCCTCTTCAAGTGACTCAATAAGATAGACTGACCCATTTCCAACTTCCCAAAGATTCAACCCATAAGGAATCATTACAAATCTTGATAATTGAAAAAGTTTCCTACTTATACATCATTATTTGAGTCAAGTTTTACAAAAAAAAAAAAAAGGTTTTATGGCGGGAATCTATGGCCCCGTGGTCCCCTTTTGGAGACCCTACAGACCCTAGCCCCATGAATCTGCACCAGAAAAGTCACCCTGTCTCCCCCCCCCCCCAGGATTCGAACCCTCGATCGGGAACTACTGGCAGGAGCGTTTGCGGATGGGAAAATAAGCTATATTTGATTATCATAATAAAGATCAATCTCTGTTTCGTTTCGAATCGAATTGTCAATGATTTAAAGCAAATAAGCTAAATGGATCGAACAATAAAAATAAATATCATTGTTAAATATTTAAATTTTAATATTTTAGGGATGCAAATTATTTTTCACAAAAATAGAAAGACTATTGTCACTGAAATAGGATAACAATACATACCTATAGGCTAAGCACTTCCTCGTTTTATATGTATTTTCATATTTTGTTTAACCTGAGGTTAAGTAATCTTTCTGCAACTGTGATCTATGTCCCATATTATCTGGATCACAAAAGGATTCAGTTACATTTGCATGTCATTTGAACCAGATTTAGTTCAGTTTGTGAAAAACTGAGATATGATTACGAAAAGAATCATTCAAAATCAGAAAAGAAAGAAGAATCATATTATATCCAATATTAGGCCTTGAAACATAATCTTGTTGAACAAAAAAGTTGTATTCGGATACAATGGATATGCTCTGGGACGGAAGGATTTGAACCTCCGAATAGCGGGATCAAAACCCGTTGCCTTACCACTTGGCTACGCCCCATTTATATTTTTATTGGACACTAGTACTAATAAAGAATAATATTGGTATTAAGTGTTCGTCAATTCCAGTCCAACTATCAATAGAAAATCTTTATTCTTTATAGAAAGAAAATCTTTATTCTTTATAGAATATATTATAGATTCGTGCTAGGATTTTGACATGTGTGTATCTAGAATTCAACTGAATTTATTGATCATTACATATAATTCAATTAAGATATTGTATGAAAGTATGATTTCTTCTATTCTCCTTTGAGAATTGGAGGATTTTTGATTGGGTGGAAAAAGAAGGATTTTTTTGTCTACCTTACTTTCTTCATTTTTCCTTATATCAATAACTCAATCAAAATGCAATTATCTCGACGAACAAAATGTATGTTATGCTTAATATCGTTAGTTTGACCTGTCTTAATTCTGCCCTTTATCCGAGTAGTCTTTTCTTCGCCAAATTGCCCGAAGCCTATGCTTTTTTGAATCCAATCGTAGATGTTATGCCAGTAATACCCCTGTTCTTTTTTCTTTTAGCCTTTGTTTGGCAAGCTGCTGTAAGTTTTCGATAAGATCTTTAATACTATCCTAAAAAATTCATGATTTATTTGAGAAAAATTATAACAATTGATAAGATCAAATAAGTCTGACAGTATGAACCTTCGATTCAAACATTGAAATTCTTGGATAGCTGGGAGAAATCCGGTTCGCCCCATTTCCCGATTCTAACCCTTTTTCCGGCGAAAGACCTTATTAGGTTAGGGTCCCTTACAATATCTAATTGTGGGTATGAAAGTGATTTGCGGTAATCAAAGACTCTTATTACAAATTTCAACTTCATTTGAATTTCTGAACATTCTTTTCTATTTCTAGAATTCATTTCTTGGTGTCAAAATAGGATATGTGATATAAAAATGGAGGATCTATTATCTTTTCTCGTTTTCCTTTTTCAAAAAATGATCTTGGAGGTTGTGTAATGCTTACTCTCAAACTTTTCGTTTACACAGTAGTAATATTCTTTGTTTCTCTCTTCATCTTTGGATTCCTATCCAATGATCCAGGACGTAATCCTGGACGTGAAGAATAAAATAAAATTTTCGTTTTTCTTGCTTGATTTTACAATTTTATTAAGATTTTCTTTTATCTATTCCACACGTTTAACTAGTAAAAAAATAAAAAGGGGGTTGCGCAATTTGAAAGAAAAAAATGGAAAGTCATCAACGGAAACGGAAAGAGAGGGATTCAAACCCTCGGTACGAATAACTCATACAACGGATTAGCAATCCGCCGCTTTCGTCCACTCAGCCATCTCTCCCAATTGAAAAAGATAATTACTATCTTACATTAAACATCAAGTAAGGATTAAAGAAAGTATTTCTTTGTCATTCTTTATCGCTATTATATAATTAGCAATTCCATTTAGATGCTCGAAAGATCCAAACAGAAATATAAATAAAGAAGACCTTCTTGCTTTTATTTTGTTCGAAGTGCCTTTTGGGCCTGGCCCGGTCAATGACCAGCCGGGTCTTTTTTTGTTCCAACAAATTCCCTTTATTTATAGGCAATATAAATAAGATACGCAATTTGGTATATGTGTAACAATTTACGCTCTGGGGTTTACATATACTTATAATTTTTGTTATAATGGAAATTGAGAAGGATTTTTGATTCAAAAGAATCAATACTGATTAAGTATGTATCAATTTGTATTTTCTTATGTCATTAGGCAAACCAAATTTTAGATTCAAACCCAAGAATCATTCAGGAATTCTCTGTCAACGAATAGTTAATGGTTCCCATTTGTCATAAATTTTGCCTTTTTGGATGAAAATATACATTTGATTTTTCAATAGAAAAGTGAGGGGAAGTTTTTTGGCATTGTGCGTTTTGAGATACTATACAATCAATCGAAGGGGTGGATCAAATACAATCAAAAGGGTAAAAATCAAAAGAAAAAGGGTTTATTTTCTAATTTTTATAAATTTAGAAAAAGGATTAAAAAAAGGATGCAAGATGCAAGTACAATAAACTAAAGTTTAGTAATCCAACCCAAAAAGGGAAAAACTTCTCCTATTGTGTATCGTTTTGGCGGCATGGCCGAGTGGTAAGGCGGGGGACTGCAAATCCTTTTTCCCCAGTTCAAATCCGGGTGCCGCCTCATCAACAAACGAATCGAATATAGACTCGCGAGAATCTCGGAGTGTTTAGGCATTGAATCACTATTAGATTGAGATTGGATGGATAATTTACTTTTTTATAGAAAAAGTGAAAAAAAATCATTTTTTCCCCTCCTCAAGAGTATAATATACTATCTCCCAACTGCTTCAGAGAGACAATCGGGAAAGGGTACGGATTAGATCAAATAGGAAAGAAAAGTATGTAATAGATAGCAATTTCGCTATTTTTACTTATAAAGGCAAAAAAAAAGGAATGGGCCCTCTTATTTTATTACTACATGTTCCATTAGTAACATTCCTTTGTGGTGTCATTGTGTATTTTACTTGTGTTTAGTCTTTGCCGATTAGAAATCATATCATATAGTAATTTTTTAGAAATGGATTTATTTGATTGGTTCATCAATAGTGTTTGGCCAGAATCCCTTTTTGACTCTGGACCATTGATTCTACTATTATTAGTGAGCAATAATGGAATAATTCTATCATAGAGATAAGGGACATAATTCACATGGATATAGTAAGTCTCGCTTGGGCTACTTTAATGGTAGTCTTTACATTTTCCCTTTCACTCGTAGTATGGGGAAGAAGTGGACTTTAGAAGCACTCCTAATTTAGTTGAGGAATGAAATGGTATCAATTGTTTTATAGATCGTTCTGCAACGCATTTTTTTTATTTGAATTGAAATTGAAATTGAACTAATTTTCAAATAAAAATATCTTCATTTCGAAATTCCATTGGATTCTAGTGGAGAAATGTATTCTATAACAGTAAAACGATTATTTCAGATTGATCGGAATAAATAGATGTATCAAAGAAATAGAATTGGGTCCTACGTCAATTCCATATATGGATTAATAACTACAGATATTGAAGATAAAAGCTAATATAGTACCAACTTTATTAGAAAGTCAAGTACAACTTTATACACTACAATAACACTAATAGAGAGTATGGTAAGAAATAAATTTATTTCTTACTTACCATACTCTCGGATCTCATAGAATACCGCCGATTATAGCCCGTTGATTTCATATAAGACGCAAAAATAGAATCCTTTTCATTTGATTTCTTCAACTAAAGTAATTAATCATTTTGACTGACTGTTTTTACGTAAATTATAAGTAGAAAAGCAGTAGGAACTAAAATGAACAGTGCAGTAGCAATAAAGGCAAGAATATTTACTTCCATAATCTCATGTTTTTTTTATTTCACAATAACTCGGGATTTAATCCCATAGAGATGATAAATCTTTCACCTGTCAATTCAATGAATGCATTCCCTATCGATGATCTTGAATCGGATCAATATCATGAATAACAATATCTGAGCTATTAAATTAATTCGTCGTCGAGAATTGAATAGTATAACATACGAAGATCTTTTATCCATACCAAATCCAAGATTGGATTCCCGGCCCAATCCAAAATTCCTTTATTTATCCTTCTTTTCTATAACCTACCTTAGGTCTTCCTTGTAGAACCATCAAATGAAGTAGCATCTAACCACCCGTCCATTTCCATTAACTACAAAATCCCAACAAACAATACAAAGCGAAGTGGACAAAGAGAGGAATTAGGTTCTAAACGCCGTTTTTTTAATGATCCAGTTTTCTTTGGAAGACAAAGAAGTATGATAAAGATGAGTCGCGGGAGCAAAGATGGAATATTCTATCAACTTCACTATTTTAGTTATTTTCATTTTAGTTTAGGGTTTGTTCTTTCTTCGACAGAATCCTGAAAAAAAGGGGGGAAAACCTTCAGAATTAAATTATGCTCTCTGTCCCTTATTTCACAGAAAATGGAAAGGCGAATTGATGTACTTATTGGATCCGTCGGGACTGACGGGGCTCGAACCCGCAACGTCCGCCTTGACAGGGCGGTGCTCTTGCCTATTGAACTACAATCCCAGGGGAATCAGAAGGGATCTAGCAGAAAATTTCGATTCTTTTTTATTCTCTCGTATAAGGTATTTCTTAAGAACAAGAGGGTTCTACCATCTGATGGTAGATTGGCGAATTGTTGGGTTTGAACCAGCGTAGACATATTGTCAACGAATTTACAGTCCGTCCCCATTAATCACTCGGGCATCGACCCAACGCCTAATTGATTTTAGACGATTGAAAATATCATTCCTATGGGCATGATTTACCCCCAGAGGGACTTAAACCCTCGTTATCTCCGTGAAAGAGAGAAGTCGTGAAACCGCTGGACCATGGGGGCCGAGGGTCAGCATAAGGAAAACACAAAAAATCGGATAGGTGCAGAGGGGCGGACCCTTTAGGAGATGAATAGGATCAAACCGAAAGACTCGTTAACTATTCTGGGGGTTAATGGTAATCAAACTTTACCATTAAACTATACAATCTTGAAACTTGAAAGAGAGAAAACGAGAAAGACCAATGAAATAAAGTTTCTGAATCAAACCGAAAAACGATGGTCGAGAACTTTCTTTCTTCTTTCATTATCCAAGCTTTACACTCGGATTCGCAGTGAATAACCAAAAGATTATTTTGGTCTGCGCGATGCAATTATATTTTTCCCTAAGTCAGGCTGTCAATTGACCACGGAAAGGAGAGAAGGGAGCGCATTAAACAAAGCAAGAAGACGGTCGGATGAGGTATTTTTGCACGTGTTTAACGTTTAATAAATACAAATTCAGATGGTTTTCTGGTATTCCATATTCAAGTAGATTAGAATATAAATACCGTTATACATTATAATATAAGAAACTGAATCAGTTTTGATATTATAAAAAAAATCCTAAAACATAGTAAGCCTAAGTGGAAGAATTCTGTTTCTAGGAATGTTTTATCAATTCCGTTCCATTTGCATCTCTTAAAAATGCCAATTTAAGTTAAGTATAAATTTTTATTCCACCTATCTCATAGATTCCAGTCAAAGATTCATAGAATCGAAATTCCATCATTGTTAGATCTATAGGATTTGATTTGATTTGATGGATAATGAGCCAGCCAAAATGGTATTTATTTTTGTTTTTGTTTTTTTGGAGAATTCGATATGGATGAGTATAAATCACTGCCAATTTCAAAAGAATCTGGGCTAGACGCAATGTCCACAATACCTGGATTTAATCAGATACAATTTGAAGGATTTTGTAGGTTCATTGATCAGGGTTTGACAGAAGAACTTTCTAAGTTTCCAAAAATTGAAGATACAAATCAAGAAATTGACTTTGAATTATTTTTGGAAAGATATCAATTGGTAGAACCCCTGATAACGGAAAGAGATGTTGTGTATGAATCACTCACATATTCTTCTAAATTATATGTATCCGCGAGACTTATTTGGAAAAACGATAGGCGTAGGTATATCCAAGAACAAACAATTTTGATAGGAAAGATCCCTCTAATGACTTCTCTGGGAGCTTTTATAGTAAATGAAATATATAGAATTGTGATCAATCAAATATTGCGAAGTCCCGGTATTTATTAACAGTCAGAATTGAACGACAACGGAATTTCGGTCTATACCGACACCATAATATAATATCAGATTGGGGAGGAAGATTAGAATTAGAGATTGATAGAAAAGCAAGGATATGGGTTCGTGTGAGTAGGCAACAAAAACTATCTATTCTAGTTCTATTATCAGCTATGGGTTTGAATATAAGAGAAATTCTAGAGAATGTTTGCTATCCTGAACTATTTTTGTCTTTTCTGAATGATAAAAAAAATTTGGGTCAAAAGAAAATGCTATTTTGGAGTTTTATCAACAATTTGCTTGTGTAGAGGGAGATCCGGTATTTTCTGAATCCTTATCTAAGGATTTACAAAAAAAATTTCTTTCAACAAAGATGTGAATTGGGAGGGATTGGTCGACGAAATATGAATCGGAGACTGAACCTTGATATACCCCAGAACAATACATTTTTGTTACCGCGAGATATATTGGCAGCTGCGGATCGTTTGATTCGAATAAAATTTGGAATGGGTACACTTGACGATACGAATCATTTGAAAAATAAACGTATTCGTTCTGTAGCAGATCTTTTACAAGAGCAATTTGGATTGGCCTTGGTTCGTTTAGAAAATATGGCTCGAGGAAACATATATGCAGCACTTAAGCATAACTGGATACCAACTCCTCAGAACTTAGTAAATTCAACTCCATTAATAGGTACTTATAAAGCTTTTTTCCGTTTACATCCATTATCTCAAGTTTTGGATCGAACTAATCCATTGACACAAATAGTTCATGGGAGAAAATTGAGTTATTTGGGCCCGGGGAGATTGATTGCGCGAACTTGGGCCCGGGGGGATTGACTGCGCGAACTGCTACTTTTCCAATACGAGATATTCATCCTAGTCACTATGGGCGTATTTTCCCAATTGACACATCTGAAGGAATAAATGTTGGACTTATTGGATCCTTAGCAATTCATGCGAGGATTGGTCGTTGGGGGTCTCTAGAAAGTCCGTTTTATAAAATTTATGAGAGATCAAAAGGGGTCCGGATGATTTATTTATCACCGGGTAGAGATGAATACTATATGGTAGCCGCAGGAAATTCTTTGGCCTTAAATCAGGGTATTCAGGAAGAACAGGTTGTTCCAGCTCGATATCGTCAAGAATTCCTGACTATTGCATGGGAACAGGTTCATCTTCGAAGTATTTTGTAACACCCCGATTTTCGAAAGATATCGATCCAAGTTAATACAGAAACCGAGATATTAAGGAAAAACAAGATTTTTGATTTTGGACTTGAATCCTTGATTTTATAGTCTAGATGGATGAAGGATTCAATTACGAGTCCAACGGTTCTTTTCGGAGCAAAAACGAAGCTATAACGAAGAAGTTATGGCCAAAACAATATCGAGAAGAAAACCAGGGAAGCGGACGACTTATGCCGCGACTTAAGGTCGCGGCACAAGTCGCGAAATCCACTGGATCGAGCTTAAATCGCGATTTTCAGCCCCAAACTTCATTCCTTCATATCTCCTTCATCCTAGCTCCGATTTAGGTGATTCAAAGTGCTTCGGTTTCGTTTTTGAGAGCTTTTCAAGGATCTAGCAAGAGATTGGAAGTCTATTGAAGTATACTAGAGCATTTTGTGGTGGTAAGCTTCTCATCTCTCCCTATTCATCTTCTTCCCCAAAATATTCTAGGGTTTCATCCACCCCTTATTCTCCCTTTCATAGATTGAAGGTTTGTGATCATTTTGGTGAACTAGAAGTGTTTTGTTTGGTGAATTCAAGCTTGGGTTAAGGTAATCTTCTATTCTCTTCGGTTATGGAAGTTAGGGTTTCGGTAGTAGTTGAGGTATCCATGTATATGGTTTGGGAAATGATTGTTTATGGTAGAATATGTATATTTATGGTTGGAACCTTGTGAATCTAGGTTTTGGAAGATTTGGTTTGAAGAATCAAGTTCCTCAAGTTCTAAGTGGGTAAAATCTAGATTTAGTCTAAATCTAGCAAGGTGAGTTTCCTTTACCAAAATCTTTAACTGGGATACATATCTTAAGTGTTTACTTGTACTACTTGTTATGTATGCACACATCTGATCACCTAATAAGTTTGACCTAAATGCTATTTTCATGAGCATTTGGGGGTTTTGACTGTTGAGGTATATATGTGGAGTCATTGTATTGTTAACATCGTTATTATTGGTTATGATGGTTAATATCATAGATTATGTGAAGATTGTGGATTAAACCTACATGCTTGGGTGTTTTGGGCCTAACATGGGGTTGAAGTCATGCAAATCCTTATATATGTTTCTTGTTGATGCTAGATATGTACGGAAATGGAAAATATATATATATATATATATATGTATGTTGGAAGAACTGTGAATATGTGCTAGGAGGATGTAGCCTTAGGTGCCACCGGGACGGTATGTGCCTAATGCCCCCGCCATCGGGACGGTGTGTCAGATCTTTAAGTGTTGTCGGAAGGACAACACCCAAGGTGCATTGACTTGAGGTAAAACTCATTGGTGTGATGGATCTCCCCCATTGTTTCCAGTATGACCATGTGGACCGAGTCGTTACTTATGCTATTTCATGTTTATTGAATGTCATGCCATGCTTTTGTACAACTCACTAGGCCCGTTTGGCCTAACACTTGTTTGGTTTGATATGTATCTCAGGTTTTAGCGGCACCGGTTCTATGTCGGCTTGGTACTTGGGTGAGAGATTTGGGAATATTGTTGTTGGTAGGAGAATCCCTTGGGTTTATAAATGACACCCTTATTTGTAATCTCTTTTCTGGTTATAGAAATTGGTTTAGTTGGTTGTTATTTATTGACCGTTTATTTACGATTGTATTTAAACAGGTTTGTGTATTTTCCCCATTTTTTGGAGGCTCTTGCTTTGGCAATTTTAAATACCGCATGTCCGTTTTTCGGATTTTTGTTATCCCTATTTTTAGGGTGTTACAAGTTGGTATCAGAGCTCTAGTTTAAGTGAACTAGGCATGAATGTAAGATGTCTAGACTTAGACTAAGTACGTTAGGCAATGATTTGTGAGATGGGTAGAAATTTCTAATATGGGTTAGTCTTAGAGTCGACGGAAACTATGGTTATCAAGCGTTGTGGCGATGGTAACGAGAACCTTTATGTATTATATGTTTATAATCTCACCTAGCTAATGTTATTATGAGGATATTTATACATGATGGTGCTCGAAGTGCCGTTACTGTGACAATTGGTAAGGTAGTAGTACGTTCTCTTGTGTATGGTTTTCTAATGTTATGATATTTGGTAGACGTAGTAGTACGTTTCCTTCGTGTTCAATTCTGTTAATTTTCTTCTTATTCATCCTCGTGCTTGTATGAAATGCCTGGGTATGTCGACCGTTGGAGTAATAAGAAAGTTTCTGGATGGGTAACTGTTAGAAATAGTTGATGATTTTATTATTCGTCACTTGGAGTAACGGTAAGTATGGTGATTGCATTAAGTGGGCATTTTCGAGTCGGATTAATTGGTTGGATTAGAACCATTGACTTTTGAATCAGTGTATTCGAGGAGAAATTGTAAGGTGAACTTATGAAGTTCATGGCCTTGCCTGAAGATGTTGAGCATTTGGATGACGATAGTGTAACTAGAGAAATCGAGGAGCGTGAGTTCAAGTTGATTTGTGAAAACGGTGTACATGCCAAGATATCCATTTTAAGGTGTTTATGTGTTTTACATGAAATTATCAAATGTTGGGTTAGTTGGTAACCTTTGATTATTTGAAGTATTTACCTTTATAAACTTTGTATAACACCACATTTTGGATTTTTTTGAACATTTTGATAAAGGGTCACAAATCAATGTGTTTTAACGTTTTATTGCATAAAAAGATCTTTGGTCAAAGAAATATACTTTTGAATGGTTGTCGGTTTTTATGCATCATTCATGAAATGGAATGTTTTATGAAGCATTACTTGCATATTTATGTGAAGTATTTGAAAGTATGTATATAGTCCCATTTTATGATTTCCATTCTTATTAGCAGTTAAACTTGGAAAGACATATTTGAAAATAAATGAGTTTTTAGGACTTCGGTCCGGTTTAATAGCCCAATTGTGAAATACCAAGTATGATGGCGGTTAATGTGCATCAATTGAGAATTACATGTTCTGAGTACGTTGGTCATTCAATTGGAGCCATGTATTGTTTAGACTGTAACGCAGCGGATTCATATGTATATGAGTCGGTCTCTATTATTTAAAAAGAAAATGGGCTGTTATTTATAAGTTACTTATTTTAAAGTGTTTATGTTTTACATTAAATTGTTAACTGCTGATAAGTTTTGGGTTATTTGGATATATTTAACTTTATAAACTTATGTAACACACATCTTTGTGATTTTTGGGCATTTTGATAAATAAATCATTTTGATATATTTCTTTTGCGATGTAATATATAAATGGAGGTCATTTTATATAATTGTCCATTTGATGCATATGATTTTATAAACCGTTGGAAAATGCATATCATTGAACTATGAGTCATTTTGGCAACATGAAGAGAAAGAGTTCATTTGGAAAACATTTTGTTCCAACCAATGAGAAGTTTTGGTTATTTTGAAATGTTTAGTGTTATGAACATGTTGAGACACCCATTTTGGGATCTTTGGGTATTTTGGTAAATAAATGATGTTGAAATGTTTCTTTGATGATTTTACATATATAATTGGAGTTCAATTGACGTAAGGATCATTTTGTGTATTTAATTTTATGAACCTTTTCAGAAATGCATATTATTGTGTTATTAGGCATTTTGAAAACATAAGGGTATGACTTCAATTGGGAAAATGGTTTGTCTCAACCAACGATGAGATTTTGTTTATTTATACTTTTGGGTCGTGTTTGCATAATAGCTGGTCAAACGTGTTTCAAATAGTTATATCGGCTTTCAATTGCGTATTTCGATGTCTCTACTAGCTTTGTGAAATAAACGGTCGCATGCAAGTTTTGTAGTGAAATCTTATTTCGTGCCACATTGTGACTAAAAGAGAGAAAACTTTAAGAGTTCGATATTATGACCATGTGGTCTCGGATTTTGCGAACATTTTATTTATACAGTTTGGAATTAAACTAAATGCTCTTACAATTGCTCAAATCGCATGCATATGTCTTTGCTAAATCTTGGGGAATAAACCGACGTATGCGACTCACTATAGGAAGATTTATTTCATGATATTTCATGGTTAATTGCAGAAATTTTAAGGATCGATTTTGTGAACTTCCCTCCTGTAGCTTTGTATGAAAGATTTATGGTATTTCGGATAGAACTTTTGCCCAGAACATATTTCAGTTATTGATTTTACTTATAGGAGTTTTTCCGCAATGCATGAAATAAATTTTCGGTTTGCATGTCGTAGTAATTACAATTTTGGGCAAGTACGTTTTATCGATGCGGCCTAAATTTGAAACACGAATAAAAATATATATATATATATATATATATATATATATACATATATATATTTATATTTATTTATTTATTTATTTACGTTCCTATTGTGCTATTACATTTGGGAAATGATCGGACGTATATAGGTCTTGTTGGAAATTTTATCTTCCTACTTTTTGTGTTAAATTAAAAGATTTTAAAGTTGAAGTTGTGAAATCCTCTTTTGTGAGTTGTACAAACTTTTATTGCATATGTTATGGGGCGGAAGTTATTTTTCATATGCATAGCATAAACTGATGCATACTAAGACCCTGGTAGTCCGTTTGAAAACTTTGTTACGCATCTTTCGTTATCGTTTTATTAGAGTAAGTACTGATCAAATGAGTTTTGAAAATGGTTTTATATGTGTGGCATTGGTGACCAAATCTTGAAACCTATCGAATGCACGATATTGTATTTTCACACACGTTTAATTGTTATAAAACTTATGTATTTGAGAGTTTTATAAATTTCAAATTGGCATAGTAGTGTGAAAAACCTTGAACTCATTGGACTATAGGTGTAATCCCCCTCGTGTTAGAAGTCGATATTAAGGATAAAAAGATGTCCTCGAAGTTTGAGGTGTTAGACATGTGCTTTCTCCCAGTTAGTTAAGTGACGATCTTTATGCTTCGTTAAACCTACGGATTAACATCGTGTTCGGTTGCTCGGGTATGGTTGGTTTTGGAATTATGGGAATTTGATACGACGACCTGTTATGTGTCGGCGGTGTACTATATTGTTGGGTATTCGTGAATAATGATGATGTTATGGTTGACTGGTAAGGATGTTGGATTTGGGTGACTATTTCCAAGAGTAGGTGTCAACTTTGAATCGACATTACTAATCGGGAAGGAAATATTTGGTAGTACCCATGGTTGCAGAATGGTCATTCTGAAGATAGGTGTCGACACTCTATTTTGAGGACAATAACTGTTGGTATGCTTCAATGTATTTTTCGTTAGATCTGGTGTGTCTGCAGGACGAGCGGTAAACTTAAGGAAATTAGATGTTGATCATTAAGAAATCAACCATTGGTATTTTGATAATTGTCAGTACTTTCGTTGATTTGGAAATCGATGCTTGAGAGCATGGTGGGAGTTGGTGGTAATGTTTACTTGATACATTTGGTGAGAATGTCGAGGTGGATTTTAAGTACAAATCGATTATCAAGGAGACCTTG
>OX941095.1:63617500-63632500 GCA_954870635.1 Arctium minus | reverse complement strand
TCCGATTTTGAGGGGGGGAGATCCTATCCCAATTTTTATTTTGCTAGGACCATAGATAAAAAAACCCACTTTTTTACGATTACGAGGTTTATTGGGATATGAAATCCAACCCTGGAAATACAAGATCCCAATTTTTTTTACTACCCGGAGCTTCGATACATTTCGAAATCGCGAGATGTCTACCGGGGGCAGTTCTATCAGACAACAATTAGCCAATCTAGATTTACGAATTATTATAGATTATTCATTGGTCGAATGGAAAGAATTGGAGGAAGAGTAACCCACAGGGAATAAATGGGAAGATCGAAAAGTTGGAAGAAGAAAAGATTTTTTGCTTAGACACATGGAATTGGCTAAGCATTTTATTCGAACAAATATAGAACCAAAATGGATGGTTTTGTGTCTATTACCAGTTCTTCCTCCTGAGTTGAGACCAATCTATCATATAGATGAGGATAAACTAGTGAACTCGGATATTAATGAAATCTATATAAGAATTATCTATCGGAATAATACTCTTACAGATCTATTAACAACAAGTATAGCTACGCCAGAAGAATTAATAATATCTCAGGAAAAATTGTTACAAGAAGCTGTGGATGCACTTCTTGATAATGGAATCTATGGACAACCAATGAGGGATGATCATAATAGAGTTTACAAGTCGCTTTCAGATGTAATTGAAGGCAAAGAAGGAAGAGTTTGTGAGACTCTGCTTGGTAAACGGGTCGATTATTCAGGGCGGTCAGTGATTGTCGTGGGCCCTTCACTTGTATTACATCGATGTGGATTGCCTCGCGAAATAGCAATAGAACTTTTCCAGGCATTTGCAATTCGTGACCTAATTAGAAAACATCTTGCTTCGAACATAGGAGTTTCTAAGAGTCAAATTCGGAAAAAAAAAACCGATTGTATGGGAAATACTTCAGAGAATTCTGGATGACCATCCTGTATTGCTGAATAGAGCACCTACTCTGCATAGATTAGGCATACAACCATTCCTACCCGTTTTAGTGGAAGGGCGTGCTATTTGTTTACATCCATTAGTTTGTAAGGGCTTCAATGCAGACTTTGACGGGGATCAAATGGCTGTTCATGTGCCTTTATCTGCGGAGGCTCAATCAGAGGCACGTTTACTTATGTTTTCTAATATGAATCTTTTGTCTCCAACTATTGAAGATCCCATTTCTGCACCAACTCAAGATATGCTTAGTGGACTCTATGTCTTAACGAGTGGAAATCGTCGAGGTATTTGTGTAAATAGGTATAATCCATGTAATCGTAGAAACTATCAAAATGAAGATAATAACTATAAGTATACAAAAAAAAAGAACCCTTTTTTTGTAATACCTATGATGTAATTGGAGCTTATTGGCAAAAACGAATCAATTTAGGTAGTCCTTTATGGTTCCGGTGGCGACTAGATCAACGCGTTATTGCTGCAAGAGGAGCTCCCATCGAAATTCACTATGAATCTTTGGGGACCTATTATGAGATTTATGGACACTATCTAATAGTAAGAAGTATAAAAAAAGAAATTCTTTATATATATATATTCGAACCACTCTTGGTCATATTTCTCTTTATCGAGGAATAGACGAAGTCGTACAGGGATTTTGGCAGGGCTTTTGTAATTCTATGCTACCAGTGGGAATGCGAGTCTCGCCGGTTTAACTAGGACTATAATTGCGGAATTTCTACGCGAATCAAGATCTAGAAAAGGAAGTTTTCCAATCACTGACTCAAACCCATTGTCAAATTCTACTCAGCGCAATATGGAGGTACTGATGGCACAACGAGCCACTCATGTCTTTTACAATAAAATGATAGACGGAACTGCCATGAAACGACTTATTAGTCGATTTATTGATCACTATGGAATAGGATATACATCATATATCCTGGATGAAGTAAAGACTCTGGGTTACCGAGAAGCTACCACCGCATCCATTTCATTAGGAATTGATGATCTTTTAACAATACCTTCTAAAAGATGGCTAGTTCAAGACGTTGAACAACGAAGTTTTATTTTGGAAAAACACCATCATTATGGGAATGTACACGCGGTAGAAAAATTATGTCAATCGATCGAGATATGGTATGCCACAAGTGAATATTTGCGACAAGAAATGACTCCTAATTTTCGGATGACCGATCCTTTTAATCCAGTCCATATAATGTCTTTTTCGAGAGCCAGAGGAAATGCATCTCAGGTACATCAATTAGTAGGTATGAGAGGATTAATGTCGGATCCCCAAGGGCAAATGATTGATTTACCCATTCAAAGCAATTTACGCGAAGGACTCTCTTTAACAGAATATATTATTTCTTGTTATGGAGCCCGTAAAGGAGTTGTGGGTACCGCTATCCGAACATCAGATGTCGGATATCTTACGTGCAGACTTGTTGAAGTAGTTTAACACATTGTTGTACGTCGAACAGATTGTGGCATCGTTCGAGGTATTTCTGTAAGTCCTCGAAATGGGATGATGACAGACAGGATTTTTATCCAAACATTAATTGGGCGTGTATTAGCAGATGATATATATATAGGTTCGCGATGCATTGCTACTAGAAATCAAGATATTGGGGTTGGACTTGTCAATAGATTCATAACTTTTAAAGCACAACCAATCTCTATTCGAACCCCCTTTACTTTTAGGAGCCCATCTTGGATTTGTCAATTATGTTATGGCCGGAGTCCAACTCATGACGACCTGGTCCAATTGGGAGAAGCTGTAGGTATTATTGCAGGTCAATCTATTGGAGAACCGGGCACTCAATTAACATTAAGAACTTTTCATACCGGTGGAGTATTCACAGGGGGTACTGCAGAACATGTGCGAGCCCCTTCTAATGGAAAAATAAAATTCAATGAGGATTTGGTTCATCCGACACGTACACGTCATGGGCATCCTGCTTTTCTATGTTCTAGAGACTTGTATGTAACTATTGAGAGTGAAGATATTATACACAATGTGTATATTTCGCCCAAAAGTTTTCTTTTAGTTCAAAACGATCAATATGTAGAATCAGAACAAGTGATTGCTGAGATTCGCGCGAGAACATCCACTTTGAATTTGAAAGAGAAGGTTCGAAAACATATTTATTCTGACTCAGAGGGCGAAATGCACTGGAATACCGATGTGTACCATGCACCTGAATTTACATATGGTAATATCCATCTCTTACCAAAAACAAGTCATTTATGGATATTATTAGGGGAGCCCTGGAGATCCAGTCTAGGCCCCTGTTCGATCCACAAGGATCAAGATCAAATGAACGGTTATTCTCTTTCTGTCAAGCGAAGATATATTTCTAACCCCTCAGTAACTAATAATCAAGCGAGACACAAATTTTTTAGTTCGTATTTTTCTGGTAAAAATAAAAAAAGAGATAGGATTCCTGATTATTCAGAACTTAATCGAATCACATGTACTGGTCGTTGTAATCTCAGATATCCGACCATTCTCGACGGGAATTCTGATTTATTGGCAAAGAGGCGAAGAAATAGATTCATCATCCCACTCGAATCGATTCAAGAAGGCGAGAACCAACGAATACCTTCTTCAGGTATCTCAATTGAAATCCCCAGAAATGGTATTCTCCGTATAAATAGTATTCTTGCTTATTTCGATGATCCTCGATATATAAGAAAGAGCTCGGGACTTACTAAATATGAGGCTAGAGAACTGAATTCAATCATCAACGAAGAGGATTTGATTGAGTATCGAGGAGTCAAGGTATTTTGGCCAAAATACCAAATGGAAGTAAATCCATTTTTTTTATTCCCGTGGAAGTCCACATTTTGGCCGAATCTTCTTCCATAATGGTACGGCACAATAGTATTATTGGGGTAGATACACAAATCACTTTAAATAGAAGAAGTCGGGTAGGCGGATTGGTCCGAGTGAAGAAAAAAGCAGAAAAAATTAAACTGATAATCTTTTCTGGAGAAATCCATTTTCCTGGAAAGACAAATAAGGCATTTCGATTGATACCACCAGGAGGGGGAAAACAAAATTCCAAAGAATACAAAAAATTGACAAATTGGCTCTATATCCAACGAATGAAACTTTCCAGGTATGAAAAAAAGTATTTTGTTTTGGTTCAACCTGTAGTCCCATATAAAAAAACGGATGGTATAAATTTAGGAAAACTTTTCCATCCGGATCTCTTGCAGGAAAGTGATAATCTACAACTTCGAGTTGTCAATTATATTCTTTATTACGACCCAATTCTTGAAATTTGGGACACAAGTATTCAATTAGTTCGGACTTGTTTAGTGTTGAATTGGGATCAAGACAAAAAAAGTTCTTCGATCGAAAAGGCCTGTGCTTCCTTTGTTGAAATAAGGACAAATGGTTTAATTAGAGATTTTCTAAGAATCGACTTAGCGAAGTCACCTATTTCGTATACCGGAAAAAGGAACGATCTGTCAGGTTCAGGATTGATCTCTGAGAATGGATCAGACGACGCTAATGTCAATCCGTTTTCTTACATTTATTCCTATTCCAAGGCAAGGATTCAAGTATCCCTTAATCCAAATCAAGGAACTATTCATACCTTGTTGAATCGAACTAAGGAATCTGAATCTTTGATAATTTTGTCATCATCCAATTGTTCTCGAATAGGCCCATTCAACAATGTAAAATCTCCCAATGTGATAAAAGAACCAATCAAAAAGGACCCCCTAATTCCAATTAGGAATTCGTTGGGCCCCTTAGGAACAGGCCTTCCAATTTATAATTTTGATTTATTTTCCCATTTAATAACCCATAATCAGATCTTGGTAACTAACTATTTGCAACTTGACAATTTAAAACATATTTTTCAAATACTTAAATATTATTTACTAGATGAAAATGGTAAAATTTATAATCCCTATTCATGCAGTAACATCTTTTTGAATGTATTCAATTTGAATTGGTATTTTCTCCATTCCAATTATTGTGAAGAGACATCTACAATCGTTAGTCTTGGGCAGTTTATTTGTGAAAATGTATGTATAGCCAAAAAAGGACCGCATTTAAAATCGGGTCAAGTTCTAATTGTTCAAGTTGACTCTGTGGTAATACGGTCAGCTAAGCCTTATTTAGCTACTCCAGGAGCAACTGTTCATGGACATTATGGGGAAATCCTTTACGAAGGAGATACATTAGTTACATTTATATATGAAAAATCAAGATCTGGTGATATAACGCAAGGTCTTCCAAAAGTGGAACAGGTGTTAGAAGTGCGTTCGATTGATTCAATATCGATGAATCTCGAAAAGAGGATTGAGGGTTGGAACAAATGTATAACAAGAATTCTTGGAATTCCTTGGGCATTCTTGATTGGTGCTGAGCAAACTATAGTGAAAAGTCGTATCTCTTTGGTTAATAAGGTCCAAAAGGTTTATCGATCCCAGGGGGTGCAGATACATAATAGGCATATAGAAATTATTGTACGTCAAATAACATCAAAAGTGTTGGTTTCAGAAGACGAAATGTCTAATGTTTTTTCGCCCGGAGAACTAATTGGATTGTTGCGAGCGGAACGAATGGGGCGCGCTTTGGAAGAAGCGATCTGTTACCGAGCCGTCTTATTGGGAATAACAAGAGCATCTATGAATACTCAAAGTTTCATATCTGAAGCGAGTTTTCAAGAAACTGCTCGAGTTTTAGCAAAAGCAGCTCTCCTGGGCCGTATCGATTGGTTGAAAGGCCTGAAAGAAAACGTTGTTCTGGGGGGGATCATACGTGTTGGTAGCGGCTTCAAAAAACAACCTAACAACATTCCTAACAACATTGCCTTGGAACTCAAAAAAAAGAATCTATTAGAAGGGGAAATGAAAGATATTTTGTTCTACCACAAAAAATTATTTGATTCTTGCCTTTCAAAGAATTTCCATGATACACAAGAACAATCATTTTTTTAGGATTTAATGATCCCTAAGAACACCCCCTTTCTTTTATCTTTTATTCTTTTAAAAGGATCTGTTGGTCCAGTCATTTGATTTGGTAATAGTAATCAAAAAAATAACAAATAGAAAAGAATAATGGCTTGGGCTGTGTATCTAAGCCAATCTACGGTAGAAGAGAAGGTTCCATCGGAACAATTATTTATTTCAGGGTACCTCTTCTCTTTTTTTTTTTTCAAAAGGGGGAGGCAGTGTGGGGAGAAATGACAAGAAGATATTGGAACTTAATTTTGAAGAGATGATGGAAGCAGGAGTTCATTTTGGCCATGGTACTAGGAAATGGAATCCTAAAATGGCACCTTATATCTTTGCAAAACGTAAAGGTATTCATATTACAAATCTTACTATAACTGCTCGTTTTTTATCAGAAGCTTGTGATTTGGTTTTTGATGCAGCAAGTAGTAGGGGAAAACAATTCTTAATTGTTGGCACTAAAAATAAAGAAGCTGATTCAGTAGCATGGGTTGCAATAAGGGCTCAGTGTCATTATGTTAATAAAAAATGGCTCGGTGGTATGTTAACGAATTGGTCCACTACAGAAACGAGACTTCATAAGTTTAGAGACTTGAGAACCGAACAAAAAACAGGGGGACTCAACCGTCTTCCGAAAAGAGATGCGGCTATGTTGAAAAGACAATTATCTCATTTGTAAATATATCTGGGCGGGATTAAATATATGACAGGGTTACCCGATATTGTAATCATCGTTGATCAGCACGAAGAATATACGGCCCTTGAAGAATGTATCACGTTGGGAATTCCAACAATTTGTTTAATCGATACAAATTGTGACCCCAATCTCGCAGATATTTCGATTCCAGTGAATGATGACGCTATATCTTCAATCCGATTAATTCTTAACAAATTAGTTATTGCAATTTGTGAGGGCCGTTCTGGCTATATAAGAAATCCGTGATTAATAATAAGATAAATAACTTATTTCATTTCGGAACCTTCATAGATTTATCGAATCGGTTACTATTTCTGAATCTCAAAAAAGAGATAAAAATAACAAGGAATAGAATTTGATTAGTTGGTATTCAAAATATACGATTCAAGTAGTCAAGTCGATAAAGAGATGGTTGAATCAAAATAATTTTGTTTAAAGTTCTATTTTTGTCAGAGGGCAATATGAATGTTCTATCATGTTCCATCAACACACTAAATGGGTTATACGATATATCCGGTGTGGAAGTAGGCCAACATTTTTATTGGAAAATCGGGGGTTTCCAAGTCTACGGCCAAGTACTTATTACTTCTTGGGTTGTAATTGCTATCTTATTAGGTTCAGCCACTCTAGCCCTTCGAAACCCACAAACCATTCCGACCGGCGGTCAGAATTTCTTCGAATATGTCTTTGAATTTATTCGAGATGTGAGTAAAACTCAAATTGGAGAAGAATATGGTCCTTGGGTTCCTTTTATTGGAACTATGTTTCTATTTATTTTTGTTTCTAATTGGTCATGCGCCCTTTTACCTTGGAAAATCATACAATTACCTCATGGGGAGTTAGCCGCACCCACGAATGATATAAATACTACTGTTGCTTTGGCTTTACTCACGTCAGTGGCATATTTCTATGCGGGTCTTAGCAAAAAAGGATTAGGTTATTTCGGGAAATATATTCAACCAACTCCAATTCTTTTACCTATTAACATCTTAGAAGATTTCACAAAGCCCCTATCACTTAGTTTTCGACTTTTCGGAAACATATTAGTCGATGAATTAGTAGTTGTTGTTCTTGTTTCTTTAGTACCTTCAGTGGTTCCTATCCCTGTCATGTTCCTTGGATTATTTACAAGTGGTATTCAAGCTCTTATTTTTGCAACTTTAGCCGCGGCTTATATAGGTGAATCCATGGAGGGCCACCATTGACTAGTTTTCTAAATAGTCTTTTTTTTAGTTTAACCTAAGGCAATGTGTGCATGGCTAAAAAAAATTGACTTAGGGAATGAAAATATACAACTACACTATATACGATCTAGAGTAATAGAAAAAAAGATTACAATAAAGATTACAATATTGATATTAGAGTAGAGAATTCAAAAAAAAGGAAAGAGATCTCAAAGATCTTTTTCCTAAAATTCTCGTTTGGTACATTTATATCATAATCATACCTTCCCCTCAATGAATTAGATTGGTCATCGAATCCGAATATTAACTATTCGGAGTCGTAATTTGACGAAGAAGCCTTGTGGTATTACGACGTGTGATTAAATAAAAAAAGGATGTTCTATAGAATGATTCCCCGTTTCAGTTGATTTTATTCAACGATTGACCAAACGAAAATATTAAGAAATAATAAATTGTATGAACTTAGATCAATCAAATCAATTTCTATGTTGCGATTCGGCCCAATCAATTTATCCATTTAGGTTGCGGGATAATGATAAAGAAGGGGGAAGGGATAATTTATAAAAAAGTGGATTCATAAATGGTTCGTAGAGGGTAGGTCGAACTAGGTATATGGAATTTAATGGCTATAAGTTAACTCTTGTCAAGGGTTAGACGCATCCTTATCAAATCCGACTGAATTGAAGATGAAGGAAGAGTTCGTTTACATTGTGGAAGAAAGACATGTATATGTGATATTAGATATTGACTAGTTATATACGAGCTAAAGATATATCTAATTTGCCCTACTAATCGAATGTGAATGTAGATGGGGATTCTATGGAAGTCCTTCTGTCTCATTTGTGACTGTGCATTGAATGAATAAACGGATGAAGTCAATAAAAAATCGAAGAATTCAAAGAGTGGGTCGGGACAAAGAAACGGAAAAACTAAAGTTGTATGGATTCACAATGACTTTCTTGAGAGAAACCAAAAAAGAGATATCGAAGTGAGCCTATCCTCTATTCTCTTGTCATATTCCAAAATGAAATCAAAATATCAAAAGGAATCACTAATCCAAGACCAAAATATTCGGAGGACTCTTCTGACCAAACAAAAAATATGTAATTGTCAGCAAAGTTGTTTACTTTTTTTAATCCAAGAAGTTTTTCTTACTTTATACACAGTACATAGGTCATCGATTCAGCATTGGCTAAAAAAGGGGATAAAATCCCCAATAAGTAGTTCAAATCATTTTATCGATATGAGTGTTCTATATTGATAAAATATTTATTTTGAAACCATCTCTATATTAACATAGTGGTAGAAAGAGTACCATGTTGCGTCTGGACTTCAAACAGTTTAGCTTTAACCATGTTAATGGTCTCACATTATTGGTTGATAGAGAATCAAAGTGGATTTTCCAATAAATTACGAAATGCTATAGTTCTTACATATGATTTCTGAATTTATTCAGAAGTAATTCGCGAGATCATGCACCCTTCTTTCTTAGGTATAACTTTCCTAGTTATAACAGAAAAAGTACAGCTGGTTGGATCCAGCCTATTCTTGCAATAAACAACTCGCACACACTCCCTTTACAAAAAAGATCAAGACCCCAAGCAATACACTTAGATTTATTAGATTTGTTGCTAAAATATCGGTATTAAACCCGAAACTCCCGGCGGATGGCCAGTGGCCCAAAGAAACGAAAGAATCGGTTACATTTTTCATATGATCTCCTCGTATAGATAGACTAAAAAATAGAACAGAGTTCTTTTTGTATTACTTTGCCCTCTTATATATATATATATATATATATATATATATATATATATTTCTAGTTTCCTACTTTCTAAATCGAATCAAAAATCTATTCGATTAAGAAATCATGAATGACCTCCTTGGTTGCAACCCCTCTTAAAAACTAAATAAGGCCTACGAACACGAACGGGAAGGATGAAAGCGAGTTGGCATGCTAATTCCTCTCGGCCCTTCCCGTGGATTATTTTCTCAACGAATAAGTAATTCTAGGAATGAAATCTTTATATAATTCGAAAAAGCAAAGCACAAGTCCAAGGCAATAAAATATGAAAAATTTTGATTTTTCATATTTCTAATATTAAACAAAAGGATTCGCAAATAAAAGTGCTAATGCTACAACCAGGCCATAAATTGTTAAAGCTTCCATAAAAGCTAGACTAAGCAATAAAGTACCTTGTATTTTTCCTTCCGCCTCGGGCTGTCTCACGATACCTTCTACAGCTTGACCCGCAGCAGTACCTTGACCAACTCCAGGTCCAATAGAAGCAAGCCCTACAGCCAATCCAGCAGCAAGAACGGAAGCGGCAGGAATCAGTGGATTCATGATAAGTTCCTCGTACCAAAAAAAAATGGTTAATGATACACTCAACCAATGAACTATGACTTAATTATTCCATTGCTACGATTCATCCCGTCGAAGTAACTACGAACTTCCAATTCAAGTAATAACATTCTTGAATCATCAAAACTATTAAAATAGATGGGGTATATCTCTAAAGACCAAGATGCATAATATCTATTATTATCTAGACTTTTAATGAATATGTATTCATATCAATTAATTGGTAAAATAGAGACTCATACAAATTAATCATGTGTCAGGACCAGATTTGAACCGATGACACGAGGATTTTCAGTCCTCTGCTCTACCAACTGAGCTATCCCGACTATTCCTGATATCCCATCCTCATTTTCATTTTACTAGATAACTTGGTTCTATGTCAATTGAAAGGGTATTACAAAGCCTCATCCACGTCCTATAATTTGTCAAAAGAACAACTTTGTAAGTTTCAGTATGAATAAAAATATCGATCGTGAATCATTCAAATGGGGATTCCTTACTCAAATATGTTCATTTGTACATGTATCATATATATCACATGTGATAAGAGAACAACATTTCCACTCAGATCCATTTGTATAAAGAGTAGTGAATGAGAAAGAAAAGATAAGGAATTTTGAACCGCTAAGGAAAAAAGGATAAAATAAATAAAAAGGATACGAGAAATAATTAGGGAGTCAAATGGTCTTTTTGGGGATAGAGGGACTTGAACCCTCACGATTTTTTAAATCGACGGATTTTCCTCTTACTATAAATTTCATTGTTGCCGGTATTGACATGTAGAACGGGACTCTATCTTTATTCTCGTCCGATTAATCAGTTCTTCAAAAGATCTATCAGATTATGGAGTGAATTGTTTGATCAATGAATATTCGATTCTTTCTTCAATATGGAATCGATTCACAACAATTCTTCTATATTATGTATACAGGTTTCTCCTTCATCTTTTATGAAGTTTCGATAGAAGGATTCCTATACCAACGTAAGACAATCAACTCCATTCGTTAGAACAACTTCCATCGAGTCTCTGCACCTATCCTTTTTTATTTTCGCTTTTTGAACCTTTGTTTGTTTTCGGAAAACGTGATTTGGCTCAGGATTGCCCATTTTTATTAAATCCAGGGTTTCTCTGAATTTGAAAGTTATCACTTAGTAAGTTTCCATACCAAGGCTCAATCCAATTAAGTCCGTAGCGTCTACCAATTTCGCCATATCCCCCTTTTTGAGATGAAAATCTCATTGTCATCTCCTTCCCTTTTTTTCTTTCATTTATACCGTGAATTCATTAGATAGATGCCGATTCCTGTCTCGAAAAACTGTTTTCTCCTCTTTGTCCTTGATTTCTTGTCTATCTTCTTTCATCTTCTATGGGAGGCTCATATTTGGTCCAATCAAAAACGATTTTATCATTTCTGTATCCGAAATTCAATATAGGTGGATACATACCCTATACATCTGTCTCGCTTCCACTCATTTACCGATGAAATTTCGAATACTTGAACGGTCGACTCTTTTTTTTATTTTTTAATTAAAAAAAAAGAATATTTCATTGTGATAAAAAAAAATTGAAATTATATATCGCTAGATTAATTGCTATGTTCTATAATATTTAACAGTTATTTGAAATTCTATATTATATTCTTTAATATATTCATATTAATTATGAATAGCGAATATGAATAGCTTAATAGTTAATAGCAAAGATTCTAAGAGTTTATTGAATTCCTATGCATGTCGAATTTATGTTATGTGAGCCAGCTTAGCTCAGAGGTTAGAGCATCGCATTTGTAATGCGATGGTCATCGGTTCGATTCCGATAGTCGGCTTTTCTCTATTTATTTTATTCGATGTTTTACATGATTGATAATGCATCTTTGAAATCAAAGAATATTGAAAAAAAAATGTCTTCCTCTTGTGGCAAAAGCCATTGATTTATTATGTTATAGGAATTTACAACTATGTCGCGAAAAGAATCCTTTTCTTTTTCTATATATAGAATATAAAAATCTGGATATTTATCCAACTCATCTCATTATTCTTTAATAGAATAATACTTCAGTAAATTTCGCTTTATTTCAAATTTAGTTCATTTTTAGTTTAGGTTTATTCTGTAGAATGAAATTTCATCAATAAGAATTAATAATTAAATATAAATAAAAAGAAGGAGTCTTTATGTCGCGTTAACGAGGTCCTCGTTTCAAAAAAATACGCCGCCTGGGGGCTTTAACGGGGCTAACTAATAAAAGGCCCAGAGTTGGAAGTGATCTTAGAAACCAATCGCGTTCCGGGAAAAAATCCCAATATCGTATTCGCCTAGAAGAAAAACAAAAATTGCGTATTCATTATAGTCTTACAGAACGACAATTACTTAAATACGTTCGTATCGCCGGAAAGGCAAAAGGGTCAACAGGTCAGGCAAAAGGGTCAACAGGTCAGGTTTTACTACAATTACTTGAAATGCGCCTGGATAACATCCTTTTTCGGTTGGGTATGGCTCCGACTATTCCGGGAGCTCGCCAATTAGTTAACCATAGACAAATTTTAGTCAATGGTCGTATAGTAGATATACCCAGTTATCGCTGCAAACCCCGAGATACTATTGCGGCGAGGGATGAACAAAAATCTAGAGATCTAATTCAAAATTCTCTCGATTCATCCCCTCATGAGGAATTGCCAAACCATTTGACTCTTCAACCATTCCAATATAAATGATTAGTCAATCAAATAATAGATAGTAAATGGGTCGGTTTGAAAATAAATGAATTGCTAGTTGTAGAATATTATTCTCGTCAGACTTAAACCTAACAAAAATAAAATCAAGACTAATAAGAATAAGGGTTCGAACAATTTTGCTCCCTTTCGGCGAAGTAAATTAACCTAAGGTTAAGATAAATAAGGGTTTAATCCAGATTTTTCTTCCATTTAGGTATCATAGACCGAGAGGGAGATTTTCATTCCTTGTCTACTCTTTTCTTTAACAGTATTTTGGGTACCACAGCCATTAGGAATAGCGAATCCATATCAAAGAAAGGTATAACTCTTGGAATAGTCGTATCCATTGCTATTTGATCTATTGTGGTTAGTAAGATCGGTGAATTAGGTGAAGGTACGGAAAGAGAGGGATTCGAACCCTCGGTAAGCAAAAGCCTACATAGCAGTTCCAATGCTACGCCTTCAACCACTCGGCCATCTCTCCTACATAATAATTATGACCCAAAAACCGAAAATCGAGTCAATAGTGAATCATTCATATTAGATTATTGGGTAGGTACAACCAATTAATTCTAACTATAAAAGCAATAAAAATCTAAAATTTTTCATCATAGTAAAAGCAGGATTTTTCCTTCTAGGCTGGAGGGATAAAGAGAACATTGTTTTTGCAAACATGAATAGAATTTTTTTAACAGTTTTTGTAAGAAAACAATGTTCTCTTCTTTTTCTGATTATCTATTTATACTATACCGGATTAAATCAATAAATTATAAATTCTAATGAATCGACTGAGCGAGGGGTCTATATTTTGTAGACTATGGTTAATGGGTATCTTTAGATCATGATTCTATTTCGACTACGATTCCATATCAAGAGAATTCTCAAATTGCTTTCTAGGCCAGTTTTAGAGTTATCAACAAAAATCCTTATCCCATCTATCTATTACAAATACAAATTGATAAACAATTTTTTCTAGTTGATTGTATAGTGTATAACCGCTAAGTACACAACACAAAAAATAGGCGGTTATTCTATTTTCATCATACAATGATTATTCGATTCTTTTTCTTCTTTGTATCATAATTCAATCAACTGAGGTTATTCTAAGATGTAACTTCAATCAAATAAGAATAATTTCTTTTGTTGGTAGACTATTCCAGTAAGATGGAATCGAATCTGGTTCCCATATTTATTTCTTAGTTCTTATCAATTCCTGTAATGTAAAAAACAACAATTTGAATATTTAATTTTTTAATATTGAATAGAAGGACCATATCTTTTTTTTTTATGATAATGAATCTGTTTTTATGTTATTTCGTACTGTAGAATTCTTTTCTTTGTGGGATCATTTTCCCGCGAGAAGTAATGAGAACAATGATAGAATGGATTGCTACCTATGACTAGATCGCGGATAAATGGAAATTTTATTGATAAAACCTTTTCAATTGTAGCCAATATCTTATTACGAATAATTCCGACAACTTCAGGAGAAAAAGAGGCATTTACTTATTACAGAGATGGTGCGATTTGATTTTTTTTATTACTCTCAGTCTTACGAGAAACACACATGATTCGTGATCGGGATAAAAATAAAATAAAAAAATCTACGCTTGTTGAAGGTAAAGTTTGGAACATAGAACAATTCCTTCTATCGTGTATCCTCGATTAATGCAGCCTCAGATGCTATGTTTCAATTTTCGATTCTAGTATTGAGCGAAAAGTTATACCTATAGGTTCTTCGGTATTACAGGTCAATCCTAGTCCACTAGTACCAATAGGCAGCAGAGGGGAAGAAGCACTACACCTAGGAATCAACAACACGAAAACTTTGTTATAAATTATCCCTTAGCAGGCTTGGGACTAAAAGAATGGTTGGGACAACAAACAAGGCTGTTGAAGTGACTAATTCCTGGAAATTGGGAAGCGTTGAGAACAAAGAAATTGTTGGAGTTATCATTTCTCTCTAGTACCAATACGTTTGATGTTAAGAAAAAATCTCTTGCAGGAAGGTTGGCTAGAGATTTCTTGTAAAAACACTAGCCCTACTCAGTTCATAATGAGAAGATGAAAATCTTCTTTATAATTTTCTCATTATGCACATAAGGGA